>OX155695.1:5846952-5886231 GCA_944547425.1 Eupithecia centaureata | reverse complement strand
AGGGTTGGTGTTGGTTTCTGTACGAATGCATAAGCAAGTTGATATTAGATCGCGTTACCAAATTTGTTTTTGAGGACAACTCTATTTTAGTTGTCTTATAAAATAAATTTATATATTTACTAGCAGCACCTCGCATTTTCACCCGCATAATTCCCGTTCCCGTGGAATTTTCGGGATAAATTTTAGCCTATGTGTTATTCCAGACTATAATCTATCTTTATGCCAAATTTCATTCATATCCGTTCAGTAGTTTTTGCGTGCAAGAGTAACAAACATCCATTCATCCATACTTACAAACTTTCGCGTTTGTAATATTAGTAGGATTTTTTATCATTAATGTGCCAGTCCTGGGCAAGACATCACTTTTCTCACTCCCCTCTTTGCCATCTAACGCTACAACTGCCCACGATGGAAGATGGGCTAAAAAGTAAATAGTTACCATGAATAAGCCAAGTTTTCAAAAAACTGAGGATGATTTTCTTTGCATGCCACAATATAGAACGATGAAAACAATGACATCGGTAAAGATAAAATCTATTAAAATTTATAGAAAATATAAGTTATTTAAAACTCTCTGTAAAAATGTTTCATATCGTTCAGTTGTCTGTCTAACACATCTAATACCACATTTTTACGCAAACGTTTTTGTTTTGTCAACTTCAAGACTTACTAACCGACGAAAAATAAAAGGAGATCATTACGTTCCTTATGTTTTTTTAATTCTGGGCCATTCTTGTGGCCATTCTTTGTGCCATTTTAATTTTTTTTTTTAATTTCTTTGGCATAGAGAATGATCTCAAGAATATTATGGTTTAAAATTATTTCCGGAGGAATTTTATTATATCCTGTCAACTTATCAAAAACTGTTATTTTCAGTTAGAACTTGCAATTAGTTTTTGATTAAAAAATATTATTCTTTTCAGTTGTTAAAAAATATACCTTTATTAACAACGAAAATTACAAGCAAGGAATAGAAAAATTACAACTAGTATTTACAATTGAAACCATTGAGCTTAATGCAGACGGTTGCAAACAGTCTAAAGGTAGCTCAATTGATCCATGTCAATACCAGTCGGAAGCGTCCCCAAGACACTGGCTTTTTTTCAGTTGTTTGTTCTTGGTTGAGAAGACGAAGTTATAATGATTTCCTGATGGAAAGGAGTAAAAATGCCATGAATACTATTGTATAAACGCAAAAGTTTGTATGTTTGGATGTATGTTATGTTTGTTACTTTTTCACGCAAAAACTACTGAACGGATCGGATTGAAATTTTGAATAGACATATGTAGCCTCATCACTACATAGTATAAAATAAAGTCGCTTTCTCTGTCCCTAAGTTCCTATATCCCTATGTCCCTTTGAATGCTTAAAATCTTTAAAACTACGCAACGGATTTTGATGCGTTTTTTTAATAGATAGAGTGATTCGAGAGGAAGGTTTAAACGTATAATAAAACCGTGCGAAGCAGGGGCGGGTCTCTAGTTTTTAATAAACTTATTTTACTTCTTTTCATACCATAAATCAGTTCTCATGGGATAGAAAAAGCATTGAAATGAAACGTTTCCATGGAAACTTCGCATGCGAAACCGCGGGCAGATTGTAATACATATTTTATAGTTATGGTTCACGTAGTTTTCGATAAGTACTTACGATAACTTCGTAATGGTGAAGTTAATTCAATCGATACGACGCATACAGTGTCGTTTATTGTCCCCCATGTAATTATTAATCAATTTTGTGCATAAATGAAATTGATTCACTTATTTTGGAAACGTATGATCTTCACCATCTTAATTTTTATGTTTCATCTTTACTTATTTGGCAATTTGTAGCTTCGATGTCGAGGTATTTATATTTATCGCTTAATGGTATGGGTTAATTTTATTGTCTTAAATACGAGTTGGTAAATGGTTCCTTGTTCTACCTTAAATTATTTTAAATTGAACAGTGACTCAAGGAATTATTTCGTGATCCGTCGTAATAAGCATCGGATAAAGCGTGTTTTATTACTGATATTACAGCGCAGCGTGGGTTTGCAAAATCATCTGTGTAAATATATAGACTAGGTAAGACATCATTGTATCTTTTTTATTACCTATTATTACAGATATACATATATTACTCAGAATGACAAGTAGGTACCTACTAGTATTGTAATGCTTACTATTGTTTGTTGTCTTGATTCATACTTAACTTAAAATTAGGTTATTTATAGAATTTTACTAACAATCCTCTTATTTGAATCCCTTAAATCGTAATATTTGGGTCAAACCATAGGCGTTTGACCCGGGTTTATAAAGTATAAATACATATGTATTATTTTATTATAGTCCTTTACATTTCCTATATTTTAATTTATTGGCATTATAAGTCCTATTTATTATATTATATTCCTATTCTTTTTAATTATATGACGTATAGGTACTTTTAGGATCGTTATACATAGTTGGTGTGCCAAACATTTCTTCATAGCTTTTTAGATTTTTGATTTATTCAGTCTAAATAAATAAAATAAACAATGCTGGATAATTCATATAGAATCACCTGGGTCCAAGATAAGCAATGCTTGTGTTATGGATACCTACTGAAATGCTGTTACATTCAATACTAGATAGATATCTTAATATATACTAACCCAAAACACCTGAAACAAATATTGCGTCGCACAAACATTTGTCTTGAAGCTGGAATCGAACATGCATCATCCTGCGTGGCAGCCTATCTTTTTTCCGCTACACCGCTGAGGTCAAGTTACTACTACTGTACTGTATGAATTATTTACTACTGTATCTGTTTTATGCGTTTTTCACACAGTGCAAAGTCATAAATTATTTTCTGACACTTAATATGCTACGTACGAGTCATAATAGAACAATGATTTAAAAGGTAACTACTAACAACCACGGTCTCGTGAATATGCAATAAATTTGCTCTAATGTAAATCAAGCCTAAAATTCTACGTATTACAAAAACTTGCCTAGTTTAAAATCTAATCAGTGATGTTGGTAATATGTCAAATATATACTTATAAAACATGCTAGAAATGAGACTCGTATAAGTTTCTATCCTCAAAGGAAAAATGGTACCAATACTCGTACGAACATCGAACAAAAGAACGTCGAACAAACTCTTTAGTGGAGAAGTACCTAACGAGATGGAAATGCAAAATGGGAAGAATCCAACATATTAGTACCTATATCCTTATTTTCTTACTAATATAATAACCCGAAAATTTGTATGTGTTCATGTATTATAAGAATGTTTTTTACTCTTTCACGCAAAATCTTTTAAACGGATCGTGATTAAATTCGAGTAGACGTAGTTCTAACCCTGGAGTAAAACATACTACTACTTTACTGGCTACTTTTACGAAAATATCACGCGGGTGAAGCGGTGAGGCGCAGCTAGTACCTACAGTTATAAATATATATGATTTGCTAACTGACGCTGTACACTGAACTCATAGAATTTGTCCATTTAACTACCGTAGTTCCGATTTAAGGCGCTAACTATTGCGGCGCTAATCACTAATCTATTCTAGATTAGCGATTAGCGCCGCAATTTATTTTATCATATTATTACGTTAAATTTCCTTATTTTATTTCCAAAACTGAAACTTTCAGTTCGTTATATCTATCATAAGATATTTAATGCATATGTAGTAGTTTTATTATTTCTTCTAAAGAAGAGGAGTTTGGTAGCTACCAAAAGCAACTTCATTATTTTATATATACGGGTATTTATCGCGTTTATTTACCTACGTTTTCCCGACGTTTTAACAGGTTTACACACTCTCGTGGTCACGATATGACAAAAAAAACTTAAAAGCTACTTCGTATCTCTTTTTGAGAAGGAGATGAATCGTGTTTAGTTGACATGTCAGATCGCTCAAGTCAAACGGCCTTGCCTGCATTTTCTCACTTCCGTTTCTTAAAGGCGTATTTATATTTTATTCGAACCTTTTGCTAATTAATTGCACGTGACATTTATCAGAGTTTAAAGCTTAATTGTGGAATGTATGTCGCTATGTCCATTGTTAATTAAATTAAATTTATATACTGAAAATAAACCGATATGTTTGTTTCCTGGATTGAAAAGCGCTGCCATCCCATCAATTTGTATATTAAATATCTCTAAATGGTAAACTTACTCTTCAAAATAGGTTATAAAATTTTAAAATGTCGTCTTTGTCTGTTGGAAACTTGCATATCAAGACAGGCCTATACCTATCCAAGTTTGTAATAATTTAACCTTTTGGTAAATCTACTCATTGACTCATCAAGAGATCTCTAGAGTTATAAAGCTGAAATGTTGCATGATTTCTTTTAGCACGTAGGCACCCCGTTAAGAACGGATTTTCTGAAATTAAAAAAGTATCTAAAGGTAGATAAAATTATCTTTATTAGGTAACAACGAAAATTACAATCAAGGAATAGAATAAATTACAACCTACAATTGAAACCATCGAGCTAACTGCAGACGGTTGCAGTCTAAAGGTACTAACTCAATTGATCCATATCAATTCTAGTCGTCGCGTCCCCAAGACACTGGCTGCATTACCACGCTGTATGGCAATGCTGATCCAGATACTCACCAGCTCTCGGGTCACGCGTCGCATCGACCAGACGCTCAGATAATTTAAAATGGGGTAGATATTATATACTAAAGTCTATATACTAAGTCCATGCTAATGAAATCGCGAGCGGGTTAGGTAGTAAACATATAAATTGGTACTATTATAGTGTTCATAGTATTAACAATATTATTATTATTGTTACTAGAAAACAAACTAAATGTCAAGGATTGGGTATCTAGTCATGCATATTTTTTGGGCATAACGCTGTACTTGCATGGCATATATCACACGTTTTATCTTGATCTAACACTACTTAAACAAAATCTCATCATGTTAGGGGCTGTTCACACAATTCAATTCCAAAATCTTATTTTACACTTCATTCCGTTTTCCGTTATTAAATTGTAATCTGCAATCGCACTCTGTTTTTTTTTCACTGTTTATCCGTAATTTAGTTAATTTTTAATCAAGTTTAAGGTATTTTTAACTTCAACATCACAATTTGTCGCATGTTTACTTGGTCCAGTGCTGCATATAAGTTTAATTTAGTTATAACAGTATAATCTTAAAAAAAATAAAAATATATTTCTATATAAATTATATTATTTTGTAAACATTATCTTATGACTTAGATAAAACTAAATAAGTAAGTGTTGCTGTCTTGCCAGTATATCTATATCAGAATTTTTCTTACGGGTAAATGTTTTAAAAGTCTATAGTGTTTATTCATATCAGACATGGTAAGGTAAATAATAAAATTATAATTGATCCTCATTTCTCAAAATATTACTGGCATGTGAATATCAAAGCATGTACATATAAGTAAAATCTTTATTAACAACGAAAATTACAAGCAAGGAATAGAAAAATTACAACTAGTATTTACAATTGAAACCATTGAGCTAACTGCAGACGGTTGCAAACAGTCTAAAGGTAGCTCAATTGATCCATGTACATATTCATACCAAAGGAGATCACCCAGGTTGGGCTAATATTTATTTTGCCGGCCAACAAAAAAAAAAGGTTGATTTGAATAGAACTCAGCATCACAAACATTTTTTATTATTACACCAAAGTTCTAAGTCAATTCCCTGATATTGTTTCCGAGTTCAATGATGATCCTATCAGTTGCCTGTATATGTTCTGCATAATAACTACGTGCATGTTTGAGTTGGTATATACCAAGGGCAAATAAAATAAGTTCTTCTTCCGTTAACACCATCATCATCATCAGCCTATGTTAGTCCACTGCTGGAAATAGGCCTCCCCTAATGAGCGCCATAGCGCCCTGTCTTCAGCTTGACGCATCCAGCATCTGCCAGCAGTCTTTGCTAGTTTTCCAAACGGATCCTCCTCTTGGCCTCCTTCTCGAAATTGTTTTTACCCAACTGCATAATCTGCCCAAAGTAAGTACTCGGAAACGATTTCGAGAAGGTGGCCTTCTACGACTACCGGTCCCGGATCAATTTGGCAATTGGTCATGACTTTGGTTTTTTCCAAATTCATGCCAAGACCGATGCGTCGCGAGGCTGATGCTAGGCCGTCCAGCATGTGGGTCAGCTCCTCTAGCAACTCCGCCATTAAGACTATGTCATCAGCGAATCGTAGGTGTGAGATGTAATTGCCGTTTATGTTAATGCCCTTACCTTTCCAGTCCAGAGTCTTAAGCATATCTTCCAATGCGCTCGTGAACAGTTTCGGGGATATGACATCCCCCTGCCTCACTCCTTTGCGCAATTGGATGGGTTTAGACTGCTGGCCCTGTACTTGGACACTCATAGTGGCAGCTTTGTAGAGACACCTCAGCACCTCGATATAACGATAGTCTACTTGGCATCGCTGGCTGTAAGGATTCTAGAACAGCCCAGGTTTCGACGGAGTCAAAGGCCTCTTCATAGTCCACAAAAGCGAGACACAGGGGCTGATTATTCTCTTCGGACTTCTGTATAATCTGCCGCACTGTGTGAATGTGGTCTATGGTGTCATATCCTCCGCGGAACCCGGCCTGTTCCGGTGGCTGAAACTCGTCGAGTCTCCTGGCGAGACGATTCGTGATCACTTGCAAGAATAGCTTATAGACGTGGCTCAGGAGTGTGATGGGTCTATAGTTTTTAAGGAGGGTTTTATCGCCCTTCTTAAAAAAGAGCACCACCAAACTCCCACTCCACGCCTTAGGAGTTCTCCCACTGTGAAGGACGGTATTAAAGAGGTTCTGTAGCTCCTGTATAACGGGGGCTCCTCCTGCCTTCAGAAGCTCTGAAGTAATACCGTCTTAAAAAAACAAAACTAAAACTTCTCGGTGCCCGCCATGTTTTGGATTGGATTAGGTCGGAGCGTGGACTTCATCAGACGGTTTCTTTCAAGCTTTAAGTTGATATTCAGAGTGCCTCGGAGCATTCAGTGATCAGATCCGGTATTGAACCTGTTGATCACTGAGACATCTCTGAATATGTGCTTGCTATCCGTCATGATAAAGTCGATCTAATTTTTTGTCACGGTGTCGGGGCTTTACCATTTCCACTTCCGCTGGGGCTGTTTCTTAAAGAAGGAGTTCATTAAGAACAACCCCTCTTTCTCAAGGAAGTTGACAAGCATTTGCCCACTGTGATTTCTAACTCCATAACCATGCGGGCCTATTCGGGATACGTTGCCAGTCTGGATTCCCACCTTGCCGTTAAAGTCCCCCATAACAACGTTGAAGTGAGCCTTAGTGGTGTTGTGTAAGGCTTTGGATATGTCTTCGTACATAATTATCCTCCACTTCATCATCCGGGTGTGCCGAGGTCGGTGCGTAGACCTGAATTACCTTCATGCTATACCGCTTAGATAGCCGAAGGATCAGGTACGCTACCCTGGTCGACACACTGGAGATTTCTTGAACGTTGCTAGAGAGGGCCTTATTGACGAGGAAAACTACGGCACCCTGGGATGTTTTATCACCCTCGCGAAAGTAGAGAAGATGGCCCGAGTCTAGGGTTACGGTGTCCTCCCCCTCTCTACGGACTTCACACAACCCTAGAACATGCCATTTAATGTTCTCTAACTCCACTTCCAACTGCGCTAGATGATTGTCAAGCCTCAGAGTGCGTCCGTTGTACGTTACCAGGGTCAGTTTAGGAATTGTGTGGTAGCCTGCAGGCCGGTGATTCTTAGCACCCCCTGCCCCGCCGTTACCATGGCCGCTACCATAGCCAGGAAAAGCGAGGCGGCCGGGTACGGGGGGCCATTTTTTGATCATTTCATTCATTTGGGTTAATGCCCATAATCCCCACGCTGCTCAGGCGCAAAAACCTGCTTCCTGCTACCTTTTTTATATCTAACTTGCACATTATTACAAGAAATATAATAAAAATTAGGTTTTACTACACAAATATAATAGATGTTTTGAGTTAGAATATTATCTCACAGACTTGACTTACAGCTTTAGTCTAGTAATAAAAAGTGTTCATTTTGTTACACTCTATTATAATATTAACTTTAATTCAGGTGGCCGGCACTTTCAAAATTAGCCCAAAAATGTATGGGAGCTGGGTGATCTCCTTTGCTAAATACGAGTAGACGTTAAAATAATTATAAGTAATAATTTCATAACTACCTATTAAATAAAAAGATTTATTAAACATAAATGTCATAACAACTTAAATAAATAGTAAAAGTAAAACGAATTCTTTATGAAATATTTTAAATCATCTTCAATTCATCATAGGAGGTCTGTTGTTTTTGTTCCATAAGTGAACCAACTGATATGAAGGCACCCTTGGTAAGGGAATTCATGCGTCAAAATCACTTCTTTGACAGGTCATATTAATATAAAACGGGGCGGTACTGTATGGTATGTAAATACAAGGCAATATGTCATACTTATACGAACGAGTTGATTTATTATGTTACAGAGTTCGTGTAGGTTAGGCATAATTGTTTAGGTAGAGTCCTTGACCGAAAAAATGGATTTGAAAAAAGGCATAATGATAATAAGTTGATTACGGCAAATAATTTAGAAAAGTATTGAATGATACAAATTAATATAAATTATATGAAACGGTTTAGATGATAAGATGTGATAGGATAGGTATACGTGTTTGAAAATTAAAACAAAAACAATCAAAAAGGAGGTTCATTCATCCATGTCAATACCAGTCGGAATCGTGCCCGAGACGCTGCTGGCTGTGTATACCACGCTGTATGGCAATGTTGAAGCGCTGAGCCAGATACTCACCAGATCTCGTGTCATGCGTCGTCGCATCGACCGGACGCTCAGATATATATTTTTTAAACCCAAAGTGCAGTGGTTACCCGTCATTTTAGCCAAATATGTACCTTTTAATTAATTAAATATCTCCTAGCTACTCCGACTTTTTACTTAGCAGTATCTAGTTAGGCTATTTTTCTCCTTCCTTCACCAATGTGCCATGTCATATTCCATGACGCAAATAAATAAATAATAAATAATGCTGGACAATTCAGTATCATCCAGCCCCAAGCAAAGAAGAACTTGTGGTTTGGGTAATAGATAAACTAATATACTTAATACGCGCATTGCCATTCAATGTGGTAATGTTGCCAGTATTCTGAGCACTCTACCTTCTGGTGACGGCTTACAATTTTAGGATATTGTTATAATTGTAAATATTAGTTGTAATTCGTCGTTTATATACTTAATACGAGCATAAGTTATTTTTATAAAGTTTTCTTCTTAATAGTACGTTACCTACGTTATACTATACGTAATTACACGTCCTATATGTACTTACTTAGATAATTTTACTTAACTTAAAAAAAAACCCAGAACACACTGAACTGAACAACAGATATCTGCATTTCTTTCAAATATTTTCCCCGTGGCAATCGAAAGCACAACCTTCTGCGTCGTAGATGCATCTTTGCCCCCTGCGCCACAATTGATTACCTCGTGTATTTTAAATGACTTGATACTATATCTAAAGGAAATATACGAGCCTTTCTTGGCTATGACTAAGGAAGCCTGATTATAAATTCTCTAGATAATGTGTAACTTTGGAGCTGTGAGAAAATATTCGCGATTATGAACGGGAGTGCCGTAAAGTGTCCATTCTATACGTTAAATTATTCTCTGATGTCATCGTTCGCATTTTGCGAAATAGTCGGTGCACTTAGTATAAGTGATACACATAGTACAATTTTATAACACATTTTAATTAAAAAGTTTTCGAGAACTCAGTAGACTTTAACTAGCTTACAAATATAAAAAAACTTGCAGCGACCCGCGGTTTCACTCGCGTAATTCTCGTTCCCGTAGAAAATCCGGGATAAAATATAGCCTATGTGTTATTCCAGACCATAATCTATCTCTGTGCCAAATATCATCCAGATCTATTCAGTAGTTTTTGCGTGAAAGAGTAACAAACATCCATCCTTACAAACTTTCGCGTTTTTAGGACGTGAAAATAACCTCCAAAATCTATTCGAAAACTGACTTGAATTTTAATGAAACTAAGATTCTAGCATGAAACTATTCTACCGCTATGCAACTACCAAAATAATTTATTTTCTATCCGGTAGAGGCACTGCAAGGCGCCAGATGTATAAAAAGTCAGTGACGATAATTATTTTCGTCATCGTAAACTAATGCACAATCAGTGTTATTGCTATTGCGTAAACTAGAAAATTTGACTAATTGTTCAAAGACAACTAAATAACTTGTTGAATGCTACTTGACATTGACTAAACGAATAATGCTTCGGTTTTGGTGAAAAGTTGTTTCTCATTACTAGTCGTAAAACAGTCATCATAACCTAATGTCAGATTATAGATTTCAATTTAATTGCACTTTTGTTGGTTCGCCTATGCCTATGCAAGAGTCCAAGAACAAAAAGAGTTTGCTTTGTTGTAGCTCAGGCGATGCCTATGTGTTAATATACCTATGCCTATTCAAAAAGTAAGATACGTCTGGTGATCCAAATCGTATGAATACAAAGTTGCCTTGATAAAAATTGAACCAAAAATCGAAGTGATAATTTTACTACCTAGTTTAACTTAAGTATATAATTAGAAATTTCTGATGTTCCCAAGAGTCCAGTTCACACAGGACTACAGGAAATAAAGCAATGACTTTTTATTTACTTCAATTGACTTTTGAAGTGTAGGTGATCATGGAACAGTAGAGCTTTGCCACAAGAATACCTACATAAAGGTAAGGAGATATCTATATAATAAAGCCTATACATAAGACTAGTACACGCCCGCGGCTTCATACGCGTTGTTTCTATAGAAAAGCTTATTAGGGTATCTCTATCTCATGGGAACAATTGGGATGGAAAGTAGCCTAAACATGTGTTATTACAAGGCTAGACTTACAAGTACGTCAATTCAAAGATCCGACGAACAATCATCCATCGATATATCCATACAAACTTTCGCGTTTATAATATTAGTAAGTATATCTAAAGCTCAGACGTGACCAGTGCCGAGGGCAACAGGTCAACTGCAGGGGTGTCATGACTTTATAAATATTCATAGAGCTATGAACCGCTTTGTGCTACAAAGTGGAATCTGATCATGAATCATCATGCACTAAATACATTTCTTATTAGCTTTAGCTATGCACACGTCTTCACGGGATAAACTGAACTGATGTTACTACAGAGTCCTTTCTACCGCTTGTTAATATAGAGTCAAGTCACAAGAAACAAGAAAGTTTTCGTCTCATTCAATATTCATTTGGCGCGTTGCTAATTTTCGTAGTGTCATAGTAGTAGAATAGTTTCATGATTATAGACTACTGAATCTTAGTTCCATACTAACTCGAATTTAGTGTCTGGTTTTGAGACATTTGACGGAGGCTATTTTTACGGAATATTAAAGTATGAAGTTCGTGAAATAGTTCACATTCCGAGGAATTGGTTTAACCCTGATAAATTTATAAAAGCGTAAGTGATTTGAAGTTCGTAAAAATAGTTCATTGATAACTCCATCAAGTTAGGACTGAATTTGATAATTATTTGTTATTGTACAGAGAATAATTAAAGAATATAAAGGCCTCGTAAAATATCCCGAGGAATTGGTTTAACCCTGATTAACTTTTAAAAGCTTATGGGATTTGAAGTTTTATTTTTAGACTAGAATCTCTGTGGCTTGGTCTAAATATATAAAAATAGAATTGGTATAAACCCTGATTATGATTAACTTTAGATACCTTAAGGGATTTAAAGTTTGTTTTTAGAACCTCTGTGCTTGGCCTACGCCCGCAGAGTTACCTGGCGCGGGCTGGGCGCGCAAGGACAGTGGGTCAGCTGTCACTTGCAGACAGTTTTTGGAGAACCGCTTCAAGTTGCGGAATTAAATATTTGCATGTTATAAAAAGTATTTGCAGCAGTCATTTAACGTCAGGAAGTATGGTATTGAGAATTAGCTCAGGAGTTTAACCTTCTGTTACTGGTATTCTGATACTAAAAAGGAGGTCTCAAAATCTGCACATAGCGTGAAAAGTTAAAAGCGTGAAAAGCATCTAAGCTCAATCAACAATAGATGAATAATCAACTAGTCTGAAAAAAAACCCAGATGAAATACATTTAGGTATTAAATTACAGTACACCAAAACTTATGAAGAAGTCATTTACATTATTTGGAAAAATGATAAATATTACAGGCCGACACCGAATCCATTACTTATACAAAGTACTCTTAAGCTGGGCAAGAAAAATATCAAATTGTAAATTGTAGAAAACAGGAAATTTTACAAATGACCTAATAATTATACTAACTTAGTTACGAATTTAAATGAGTAGAATTCGAGTGTCGGGTTGATCAGATAGTCGGATAGGTAGTCAGATAGTCTAGATTTCCACAAAGGCTCTGTCTCCACGAAACCTCAAGATCAGCAAGTCATTAAGTAGAGCATATTGACAGAGACCTTCAAATTAAGTCGAGTCTGAGCAGCATTCCGTTGAGTTTACAGAAAAAAACTAAAGTTAAGTGTAGACTTGGCACAATTTATGTCTATGCGTAGGAAGTGTGAAGGTATTAAAATGTTTCCAACTCAAAATGCATCTAATAGATTTCCATATGGATTACACGATTGAAGAGCACGTGAAACGATTTGATTTATTAGCTCATTATGTTATTTACTCATATATATTAGGGTTTTCTGTAAATCAGTATGCGTATGTAGACTAAGAGAGTTGATTAATAACAAAAGTTTTTATGACAGGAACAGTATTTTTTTTAATGTAACTATAGTTTCCTGAAATTGGCAATCTAATCCTTTGGAGGGATTTATAATAAAAAGGCATATTTCTATAACAAACATCTTAAAAGCTAGTTTCTGAAAGATTGACCTAAATTAAAGGCTCTGATATCCGCGCAAAGCGGGCCGGTTGCTAGTCGGTTCACAAAAACCAATTTAGGCATTTTAGTTTCCATCATCCAGGTTTTGGATGATTATAATATTACCTTGTCATCATTGCATCAGACGCACTCACACATAATACCTATGACCACTTTTTACGTTAAATTACTTAAGCTGAGATCAAGGTATTCATGTGGGTATTGCTTGCACTTACGATGTGGATAGTATATTAGTCATTACGTAGGATTATGTAGAACAAATAAATAATGCATTCGCTCTTTAAACACATTACATTTCCTAAGGTCATAAGATACCTACAAGTCAGACTCAAATTATTACTAAAGTAAATAATATTTATTAAGAGTTAAATCGATGAAGCTGATAAGTGATGATAACTGTTCGGTTTGGTGAACACTGGTGTTTCAGACAAACAGACAAAAAGAGGCTTTCAGACAAACCGAATCACGGCTTTTAAAATAAAATATGTGCTTATTTGTATAACATAAAATAAATAAAAAAAGATTTTTTATATATTTATAACAATACTAGTATCAGTCCGCGTCTTCGCACGCGTTGTTTCTAATGGAAAGGTTTCAATTCAAGGCTATTTCTATCCCACGGGAACCGATTAATGGGATAAAAAGTAGTCTATGTTTTATTCCAAGGCTACAACTTCTATTCAAAATTTCAGTCCGATAAATTCAGTAGTATTTGCATCAAAGAGTAATAAACATCCATATACACACATTTGCGTACAGAATATAAGTAACTAGCTGACCCGACATACGTCGTCCTGTCTTAATTATGAATATTGTTTTTTATTTTTTTGTCCTAAGAACCTTCTCCTGATAATAACGAACAGAACAAAAAAAGAATTAGCGAAATCGGTCCAGCCGTTCAGGCGTGATGCCGTGACCAAGGGAAATAGGGATTCATTTTTATATATATAGATAGATGATAACTATCTATATCTAACTATCTGATCTATTTCACAAAGCATAATCTAGCTAGCCAAACAAAGTAAGAAGTTACCTACTGCTAGTGTAGCCATAAATAACTACCAATTTTTGAAGACACAAACCTCTGTCACGCATTGGCAATTGAACCAGCAATTTCAAAATTGGTTTGAATCTTTTAAACCTCAGTGTTATGCTTCTGCTAACTGCGCCACAGAAGTCGTCAGTAGTAACAACACAAATACATTTTCGTTGCTCCTTTAACTCATGAGAAGTTCGCACTTTATTTCATCTTACTTATCGCCTTCATCTTTGTAAGTCGTACGAGATTATCTAAGCTTTTAGATAAATGCGTCGATAAAGAATAATGTGTAATACGCAACGCAGAAGGACACATTGAACTTGAGCTCTGGAATGCCAACCACCTTAAAGTCAAGTGTGAAAGGAAATGAGGTAAGTCGCTATTTTGGATTTATTTGGTCAATGCCAGCGACGCAGGAGGTAGCGGGTTCAATTCCCATTCATCATCATCATCATCATCATCAACCTATATTAGTCCACTGCTGGACATAGGCCAATTCAATTCCAATTTCATTCCAATTCCCATTATTGGACAAATATTTGTACTGTCTACATAAAATACTTTATTCCCAGTTGTAATTAAATGGTTGTAATAAAACTGTTTGCTGCAATTTGTTAACAAAATAATGATTTACTTATCAAGTACCTTGTGTTTTATTTCCCCAAAATAAACATAACAAAAGTAACAAAACGTAGGGGAAATAAAACACAAGGTACGTGATAAAGACCCGATAAATAATCGCTAGTATAGGCCCTTTGCGATAGTAATATTGTATTAAAGATCATGTAAATCTATAAGACATGTTACAAAAGCTCTCTTTAATTTCGGGCTCGATTGTATTGCGTGAATTTTCTATCAATAAACTTATGCATTAGGACAATAAAAAAGAAAAGTGCAAAATTCACAATCAAAAGTCAATAGCAAAAATTGCTCATCAGTTGGCTTGGAGCGCTTTTCCTTACAAAAGATGTCAACGCGCTCGCACGCACTATAGTGGATGTATTTTTCTAGTGAAAGCATTTTTCTAATGATCCCCAAGGGATTTTATCTTTTTAATGTTATTGACAAAAAACTCAAATTACTTTATTTTTTAATGATATTTCTTGAAATAAACAAATTTTCTTTTTATCGTTATTTAAAACTGCGCTGCGGATTGCCGAGAATTTTTTTTATTTATTCACCGAATTATTATTTTTGTTCACCAAAATCTGTTTAATTCTCTGACCGATTAAATGATACCCGTTTTATTTTCACCTTTTCACATAGTGGGAAATAAATCAGCAGTGAAAAAACAAACTGAACAAAACCGTAATAATAATGAAATTTCGGTTTAAGGTTATTGTAGGTTACTTTGACTGAATATTAACGTTGTTATGCAATTTTCGTTGTTAGCCGGATATATTGAATACCTCGTTTATATACAAGCAATGATAAAGGTATCTAATTAATTGGGCCAACTCGACAATTGAATGTCTGCATGCTATATTTAATTCGTTTCCGGGCCAAACTGTTAAGTTGTTACGGTTCGTAAAATGTTTGGGAAAGTGAATTTACGTGTTACTGGTTATATTGGTGCTTATGACGAATCACCATCATTTTTTTGGTTACCATCTCACTAACGAAAAGAAGATGTGGCTTAAGATGGAGCACGCTATTCTGTAAGGAACTTATTCAATATGGATTTGAAGAATCTGTTCTCTAGTGGAAATACAAACGTAAACTTGGCCAGGTCTTTTAAATGAAAAAAGAGTGTTTTATTAATTTATAGAAGAAGCTGACATTGAGGAGGCTATAGGCCTCCCGATAGTTGGTAACCAAAAACCTTTTCACACTTGTTTTCAGAGCGGTAGCGAAATGCGATATGCGGTAGGTAATATTGCTGTAAAACCCATGTTTAAGAAACTTACTATAGTGCAACCGCCCTGTATGGTCAAAATATAAAGTATAAGATGTACTTGTTTGTGAAATAGTATCCTCATTACTATAAGCAAAGAGGATTTGGAACGTAGTCATAAGATCTACGCGTAAAAACCTCCTTTAATTTATTCTATCTTCTTCGGTCAAGAAAAAATAATCGCTTTGCTTTTATTAACATCAGGCTGCATTTGTTTATATAAGATTAGCATTTAGAGTAATTTTAGAGGGAATTTCAATCCAGAATCAATAAGTTCCTTCTGCGAAAGCGTGCTCTATCTATATAGATATAACATCTTATTTTATTTTTAAGATGTAAGTAAGTCAAACGCTCGACTACTAATTGGCGCAAAGGGCAAAATTGCCACATGTGCCAACTGAATATAGCTGACTTATCGTTGTCTCGTTAACTCGATAAGTTTTCAACGTCCTCATCTTTATGACAAACTAGCAGCGCCTTGCGGTTTCACCCGCCGTAATTCCCGTTCCCGTGGAAATTCCGGGATATAATATAACCTATGAGTTATTCCAGACTAAAATCTATCTCTGTGCCGAATTTCATTCATATTCGTCCTGTTATTATTTGCACGAAAGAGTAACAAACATCCATCCATCCATACTTACTTACAAACTTTTGCTTTTATAATATTAGTAAGATAACGAGCATTTTATCTAAACAACGCTTCTTAAAGAATTCTTATTAGGACCGTAATTAAGATTTACTACCTAAAGCTATAACTTATAGCCACGTAAAGCTTCAATAATCAATTCCATAGATAGATTAACATATAAAAAACTTATTTACATAGCCTATTAGCCATGTTATCTATAAAATGGTCGTGAAGATAATTTGTTTTGGTAATACAAGTTGGAAATATATGTATGTAGAGCAGTAAGGATCATAAATATACTTTATATCAATATACAAATCGGCTTCTGACATAATAGTCTATTACATTAATATAATTATGTCTTATATTGTAATCGACGGAGCACGCTGACTTATAGAGATGTTACATAGTGACCATGTTTTCGCATTTTGAAAGATATTTCTAAGGGATTGAAGATAACTCTTGCTTCGCCGTTTGCAGAAGGATGCTTCAACATAATTTTTTTTTTATTATATGGCGCTGCTAGCTTTTCGCTACATATCATCCTAAAAATTGACTGAATTTTCAAACCATATAATAAAGTCAAATTAAAATGGGATTAGACATTCCAAAATTCTTGTGCAAGTGATAAAGATATATCAATCAAGATATATCATATATCAATTGATAAGATATCTTACAAAATTTGGATTGGTTCGAGCTAATGCCCTGCTAACTAAACCAACCTTTTTTTTAGTAACCAGTTGTTAATGGGCAAGCATTTAAAAGTGTGATAATTATATTCCCAAGCTTAACAGAGCTTGCGATATGAGTCTAGAAAATAATTATCAAATAATTAAATTTTACATCAAATTAATAATCCTTTTTATACAACGCGGAATAAATAGGTCATTAAGAGTGTATTGCATTACGTGAAGCTATGGTCTCCCTTGTGCAAGTAAATATTGATACAAATTACGAATACAAATCCACGTATTTCATATGTCTACGAGTGTTGAATGGTGAAGGTTAATAGAATTTAATGGTTACTTGCCGAACGGAAGATAGATTATAGACGAAAATGCTGTACGTTGCTTAGAGGGTGTCCAGAAATATGATATTTAATAGTTTAAGTGTTCAAATTTTACAAATCGAGTAACTAATACGGTGCTGACTGCACTTATAGGATTACTAATTAGAATAACTTCACATTTAATTAGGCTAAGTGTGTTGTTGTTTGTTACCTCAAATAAATAAAATAACTATTAATCACTCTTCCGGCCGGCCGTGGTGGTTTTGGAAGCTTAATAAATAAATATAGTTGGAAAATCCACACAGCATAATCTAGCCCCAAAGTAAGCTATTCAAAGCTTGTGTTATGGGTACTAGATAACTGATATATTTAATACAACATATACATAGATCAGATAGATTTTTTTTTATTATACATAGAACACATAAGCCTATATTATGAACTCTTAACATGTGGGATGAAACTGTCCTCGTAGTAACATTGCTACATTGAAGCTACCACATGAGATAGAATAAAAACCCAATTGTTACATTTATTATTGAAAATAAATGTTTTATGTGTTTTTTAACTATCAGATGAAATTTCTTCGTGAATTGAACCTACTCTAACGCCTCTGATCCCTTCATCCCGGGTCACCATTGGGTGACCCGGGATCGAACGAGTATCGGTACCCGACCGAGTATCGAAAATGAATTGAACCTACTCTAACCTACCTACTCCAACGCCTCTAAGCCCTTCATCCCGGGTCACCCAATACCGAGTATCGAAAACACAAGTATAATTTGAGGTGCGTATGTAGATAATTGCACTTGTCTGAGATTTACCGAGGTCAGTGTTTAATTAAACCATTATGTGTACAATTATTGGACTGTTTATAACGCCCGAGGGTTCGGCAGCGTATTTATTGCGACCCGCCTTTAACGCGTTCAGTGCTCAGACGGTTGATTTTATAGACTTAAAAATCACTGTTTTATGTTGGGTAATACAGTAGCTAGTGCTAAGCCATAAACGACAGAAATGCATCGACAAATGCTAAAACAATTTGCTATCGCTCGGTGCGTTCGCGGCATAGGTCATATTCACACAAAGTTTTTCCCTTAGGTACCTAACCTTTATGTTAACTATTAGCACAACCCCTAATAAAATGGCTACCTAAAGGTGTCTGATTATTTTCTTTGGCCTGAACTAAAGCGTATGGTACCTACGAGAGTAGTTAGGTTAAAACGCAGCATCGTCTACTTCAAATTGAACTGTGAGTGACGGCCATTGAAAAAGTCGTCATTGAATAGGTTTTATCCTTTTTGGTTAAGTGGTTGGCCACCTTCTCACTTTTGTAACTGACGATGTAGGCCTAAGATGGTACACGTTTTCGAAGAAAAAATTTATTCACTCTGGATTTGAAGACTCCGAGAACGTACGGCATGAAAACAGACGCCGGGAGCTTATTCCACTTTCTGGCCGTGCTTATATAAGGGCTCAAACACAAAACTGCGAGCTCGCATCGCATCGTAAATATCTGCGAGCTCGCACGATAACGTCAGATCTCATTTGCATCGCGTATTCCTGTCATATTACGTCATACTTGGTGACCCCCCTTTTAGTCCGCTCTGAGACAACTTTAGCGAAAGAGCGCGGCGCCTGAGCCGCCTTCTTTGTGTTGTAAAAAAAAACTGCTTCAGTTCTCAACTCATAGTAACTTCGAGTAAAATAGTTCCCTTCAGAGTTCATAATCGTATTAAATGGATGAATCCAGAATCTTCTTTTTCTTTTATATCTATTTAACAATAACAGCAGTGCAATTGGACCGATTTATGCAAAAATGATTCAACCCACAACCTAGTCAATTTCGAGTTTTTTTAACCAATGTAATCAGAATAAGGTATATTTTAACATATCAAAGACTCACACCTCTATGTTCACAAATGTGGAAAATCCATATGATCCAACCCACAACTGTCATGTCGAAGACCATTTTTTAAAATGTATAAGTGTTTCATGCCACTTGAATCATTTTTGTGTTGCTTTTGTTACCCTAACATATAACCGTTCTAATTTGCTACAATGATTCACATTGTAGCAAATTAGAATTAGAATTAGAACTATAATATTAAGCTGGTCCATCAGTTCAAAGAGCTCAGAAAGCTATAGAAAGAGCTATGCTCGGAGTTTCTCTGAAGGATAGGATTCGTAAAGAATACATCCGAAAGAGAACCAAAGTTATCGACATAGCTCAAATAAATAGCAAGCTGAAGTGGTGGCAGTGGGCCGGCTATATCTCGCGAAGAACCGACAACCGTTGGGGTAAACGTGTTCTTGAGTGGAGACCGAGACTTGGCAAACGTAGTATAGAACGCCCTCCGGCCAGGTGGGATGACGATCTGCGAAAGACTGCTGGCAGATGCTGGATGCCAAGCTGAAGACAGGGAGCTATGGCGCTCATTAAGGGAGGCCTATGTCCAGCAGTGGACTAATATAGGTTGATTATGATGATGATGATATAAAACAAGTTAAGATTTGACAAGTTAATATTTAAAATTGCTATTTCATCTAAGTACGTAAACGAAATAAAGTATATAAAGTTCAAAACACACAGAAGCCGGAGGAGTGGCGAAGGCGAAGGCGTGCCGGTTTTTCCTATGGCACCGCGTTCGCCACGGCCTGCGGTGTGTGTGTAGGCTTTCATAGGATTCCATAGAATAGAACTCGCACGCCTTTGCCTCCGCCACGCCTCCGGCTTCTGTGTGTTTCGTACTTTAACGAAAAATAAATAAATAAAATAAAATAAGTACAGGGCCAGCAGATCTAATATTAGATACCAGATGATTGCATTGATTAATTTAAGAAACCGAAGGGAAGCTGCAATAATAGACGATGTAGATGGTTTATGTGATGAACCTTATTCTGATTTGGACGAGGAGTAGGGCCAATTTTGTTTGTTTTGTCTTTTAAAACACAAAAATGATTACTAATTTTTAACACACTTTGAATCATTTTTGCATTTTAATTTTTGCACCCTACATAGCTCTTTCCATACAAAATTAATTTTGTAATAATGATCCAGGCGCAAGTTTTCCCAATTATCTACTAAACTATTACAATTTATTCTTTATATTATTTATAGCAAAAAAGTTGAGTTTACATAGCATTAAATTAAATTAAAATAACAACATTTTGTATTACAAAGCTAGAGAAATACCGCCACAAACTTAAATATCGATTATCTCGAAATGAGGTTTGTGTGGGTTGGATCATTTTTGCTTAAATCGGTTCAATTACCTTTTTGGGATCCATCTTACGCTTCCTAAAAACACGTCCAATATGGCGGACTAAACTTGAAGATATGGTTACCCTACAAAACGGTTCGCCGCACAAATTCGCATCGCAGAAATTCGCAAATCAAGTTCGTGTGACATCGCATCAAATCGCATCAAATCGCATCGCATCGCACCAAATCGCAGTTTTGTGTGGGAGCCCTAAGGTAGAGCAAGATTATTTGGTTCGATAGTGTGGAATATCGACCAGGGATGTCCAAGAGTTGTATTTTTCTATGAGACTGCTGGTCCAATAGTGCAAGAGAGAAGGTGGTATAAAGTGTTTTATTTTGAATTTAATTTCTGGGTGGTTTTCCGGACATGAAAATAACCTATTTAATTAAGTAAATGATTGACCATATTTGTTGACATCTGACATTGAGTTGAAATGAAAAGATGAACATGGCTAGGTCATATGAATATGGAGGGATTGATAAGGTGCTTGGTTTTTATGAAGAGCAATAAAATCAGAATGAGTAACAGATCATGTGACGATATCCCATTAAGTCCTAAAATGGTAGGTTGCTAGAACGAGAGAGAGGTGTAAATTAATGCTTATTATACGGTTATACCACGGAATATAGGAAGCCACTGATATGTTCTTTGAAAGCTTCGTTATTTAAACAGATCAGAAGACCACCTCGGGATCATTCTCAAATCTCTAAACAATAGAGAAATAATGATCAAAATATCAGATATCAAATGGGAAAAACATATACCAACTTAGCCAAATTGTGAAACGCTTTTATATTAGGTATTTATACTTTATTAGCGACCCGCCCCGGCTTCGCACGGTTTTATTATACGTATAAACCCTCTTCTTGAATCACTCTATCTATTAAAAAACCGCATCAAAATCCGTTGCTTAGTTTTAAAGATTTAAGCATTCAAAGGGACATAAGGATATAAGGACATAGAGACAGAAAAAGCGACTTTGTTTTATACTATGTAGTGATATATTATTTGATTAGTTTTAATATATATTAGTGCGTCTGCAGTTAGCTCAATGGTTTCAATTGTAAATACTAGTTGTAATTTTTCTATTCCTTGCTTGTAATTTTCGTTGTTAATAAAGATATTAAAAAAAATATATATTAGTTAAGACAAGTCAAATTTAAACTATAAATAATCATCTTAATAAGAAAAGGATTAAATTGTTTATTATTTTTCTATTCGATTCAATTTCAGTCTAGTCTTTCAGTCGAGAATGCTGCTGAATATAGAGTCAGCCTGTAATATAAAGTATGATTAGCCTACAAAGAAGGTACTGTTAAAACCTTTTTTTCAACTCTGTGGTTAAAACATCCAAATAACAAGTTCAAAGTTACCGTGGTCGCACTGAAGTAAAAAGTTATTTGTGTCAGGTTCATATGATAAGATCTCGACGAGACAGCCGTTCGTTTTCGTAAATAATAACATACCAATGATGAAGTTGTTCCTTGGACATCGGGAGTTATGGCTTTTGTTTTAATTTTGTCGATTATTCGTGATCAGTGATCAAGTGATCACAGATCACCATCAAAGCAGGTACCTTTCAACCATCATTTTTACTCTATCTTTTCGCTACTTTGGGTTATGACTTTGGACAGATGATTGAAGCCAAATTGAAATGGCACTTGCGTTAAGTATCATCACTACATAGTATAAAACAAAGTCACTTTTTCTGTCCCTATATCCCTATTTCCCTTTGACTGACCATATATCCCTATGTCCCTTGTATGCTTAAATCTTTAAAACTACGCAACGGATTTTGATGTGGTTTTTTTAATAGATAGAGTGATTCAAGAGGAAGGTTTATACGTATAATAAAACCGTGCGAAGCCGGGGCGGGACGCTAGTGTGAAACACAAAATAAAATTCTAACAGTGAAAGTAGGATATATGCTACAAACTCACATATTCTCATATAATAGGTATATCATAGCTACCATTTCGCTGAGTGGGTAGTTGTTTTTAGATTACATACACCTATTCTAAAAACATCTCAACAAATGCTTTCTAAAACCAGTGGAATAGCACTGGTCCGTAAGTTAACCCTGGTCCGGCAGATTAATAAAATAAATACCTCTCATAGGGACTGGTTAGATGTGTGCCTATAAAAAATTTCAGCACTTCCAAAAAAAATACATAGCTCTTGCAACATGAACAAAGATTTCGAATGATCTTGAATTACGAAATCATTGTTCATGTTGACAATTTAATTCGATGTAACTGCTTCAAAAGGAACGTATTTCCGAAGATCAACAGAACATCACCTCTTTATCAAAGGTACTTATAAAATTTTACTACAGCACTTGCAAGAAAATTACCTTGTCAATATGCCCTTGCACTGCCAAAATATCATTCAAAATCATTGTTCATGTTGACAATGTAATTCGATGATTCATTCGATGTTACCGCGTCGCAAGGAACGTAACTCCGAAATCGACAAAAGGAAATTATTAGTGATTTTGATTTAGTAGCGCATCTACCGATACCTGCCTAAAAATGATTAAAAAAAATGAGTCAAATGTTCATGAACTTTTGTGTTTACAATATTAACAGATTGATTGATTTACCGTTTAGTAGACAAAATACCTACTAGATCCAACCATCAATCATTTGCTCTATGAAAAATGTTTTTATTTTTTACACATAAAAAGTATCCCTACTATAAACTGGGGCATTAAATGATACAGCATTAATCTAGTATTATATATGTCGAATTAGAAGGAAAAACAGGATCATCTTCATGATCATCTCCTTAGATCATCTCCATACAACCGGATCACCCAGCATCAATGTGGTTTTGTCAGGAAAGCGCACTCAAGGTGTTATCCGATACACCAATCTTTACTGGGCTTAAGCAGTGCACGAGCACATGCAATAATAAAGCGTAGCTACGATAATCATGCGATTTAAATCAAAATAATAATTTAGAAAAATGCAAGAGATGGTCACTGTCATTATTTCAACCAAAGTAATTAATTTTCTTCTAAGACATTTGTCCATCAACAGTCTGTTGTCCTTGAATCACATGTTCTATGGCCTGGCCGCCTATAGAGCAAAGAGACCGAATACATATCAAGAAGTTATCATTACTCTTGACTATGAAATGCATGGTATCAAAACGAAGGCTCGCTAGTATGAAATAGAATGAGGTCTGGAAACGCAGCGATCTGCGACACGACCATCCTGACCTCTCACACTCCTGTGTGAGGCAATATCTGAACTTAGAAAGGATCTACAATCTGACGCTTCTTCCGCTCGGCTATTCTGACGCCAAAAGGAAATAAATGATAGAGCAAAGGTCACCACAATAAAATTTGGAAGTAAGTTAAAACCGTTGCACTTAACCAGTGCAAAATAACAAATGAAATCAAATCAAAAATAACGAAACAAAAGAACATCAAGCAAGAACACGCACATTCAAATTCAGTTGATAGGTTCCTGACTCAACACTCAGCACTTAACCAGTGCTTCACTATGCTTAACCAGCATTAAACCCAGAGCACTTAACCAGCGCTAACGCGTAGCACTTAACCAATGCTACTAAAGAGTGAAATGTCAGTCCAATTCAACGCAAACAGCAAATCGCAAATACAGGCGTTAAAAACAAAGAAAGTCATTTATTCTGTTTCGTTATTTCATCAAATCCAATGTCGAAAGTTCTATGACTGATATCATAAATGGTATCTGAGTAGAAAATCTTTGCTCTAGCATACTCTTTGAAACAATACTATAG
Source organism: Eupithecia centaureata (assembly GCA_944547425.1). Classification (NCBI taxonomy): domain Eukaryota; kingdom Metazoa; phylum Arthropoda; class Insecta; order Lepidoptera; family Geometridae; genus Eupithecia; species Eupithecia centaureata. The sequence goes on along the minus strand of OX155695.1, from coordinate 5,861,722 downwards.
CCTTTTGATTTTAAAATAATTTCTTTTCCAAGCTATGCCTGAAGGGTAAATTACTAGTCAATATACTTTGACAACAGGTCGGTTGTCATGGCAACGCAAATAACAAGACCTCAGGACAAATTTATTTTTCGCAATGAAATAATTTATCAGGACTTACTTATGGCAATTATCCTCTGGTCTCCAAAATAAAGTCAAAAGTACTCACAGATAGTTGCAGCAACAAATACCATCAAAATAATATTACGCATCACCATTGGTAGAAATGTCGTTTTCATAAATAGGTGGGCAAGAAGTTACATCCACACTTCTGATGTCGAATTAGAGGGAAAACAGGATCATCTTCATGATCATCTCCATAAAACCGGATCACCAAGCATCAATGTGGTTTTGTCAGGAAAGCGCACTCAAGGTGTTATCCGGTACACCAATCTTTACTGGACTAATGCAGTGCACGAGCGCATGCAATAATAAAGCGTAGCTACGATAATCATGCGATTTAACTCAAAATAATAAATTAGAAAAATGCAAGAGATGGTCACTGTCATTATTTCAACTAAAGTGATTAATTTTCTTCTAAGACATTTGTCCATCAACAGTCTGTTGTCCTTGAATCACATGTTCTATGGCCTGGCCGCCTATAGAGCAAAGAGACCGAATACATATCAAGAAGTTATCATTACTCTTGACTATGAAATGCATGGTATCAAAACGAAGGCTCGCTAGTATGAAATAGAATGAGGTCTGGAAACGCAGCGATCTGCGACATATATTTAATTTTATTAAAATTCATCAGAAATTAACACAAAATTCATATAGTAAAAGATGTTTGGAAATGGTTTGATTTCTTTTCTTTTAAGGAAACGTGATGGAAATATTACTTACATACGTGTAAATTGCCATTTTTTGCAGCTCGATAAAAACAGCTTTCTCTCATATTTCTGATGCGTTATCTTAATTTAAAATCATTCCATTATTGTGGATTGACACGTTCCAATGCTGGCTAGCAGATAGATAATAATTTTATCTGAAATATAAATATGAAATAAAATATTTGCAACGCTGTTAAAGCAGGAAATACACGTGAATTAGAATACAATGGACATTAACCATAATCGTGGCAAGACCTGCCTTCAAGAAATATTTGGATGTGGACGTACTGAGGCTGATTACGATTATTTATTGGGTATTTTTCGCTTAAATTTTGTTTATATTTGCCCATTCGTGATGACGACTCTTGGCCGTTGTAACGCGATTGAAACATAGGGGATATATAAACAGAAGGTACCCGATAAATACCCGATAAGTAATTGTTATACCTACTATCTGTTGCACAAATCGCTAATATTATGTAAATCAATCGTTAACAAATTGAAATATAAACGGAAGGAACGCGATGAATAATTGTTATTTATGATGATAGATAGAAAAATAATCTTTTATTTCAAAGCCATATTAAGTATAGCCATTTAGTACTTAATTAAACTTATCCTAAAGAGAGGCAATGGAATTGGTGGCCTTATCGAAAATAAGAAAAATATGATTGTGATGAGTAAGAAAAATATAATGTTGAATATTGCATCTCTCATACATGATCAAAAATTTGGTCAATCTCTAGCACCAGAGAGACTTTTATCTTCGATCCTAATCTTTATCTACATTACTTCTATTTTATAAGAAAAGTGTGAGAACAGAGATGACATTTGATCTCTATCAGTCACTCTCACATTAAAATCTAGATGGGGTCCGTAATGTTTTCTAAGAGTGTGTATGTACCCCATCTAGGGTGCGATAAAGAAAAGATGATTTGAACACAAAAGCTTGCACAAATTCGGTACTTACCCCCAGTGAAATGAAATTGAAACTCCCCCTTCCCTTAATACGCCCACTCTCTACAAAATTAAGTCTGTTGCACACTAACTGGGACAGTTACTTCATTTGATATGTTAATAGTTTCACGCAGGTGCAATTATTCTATTTGTTAATTAGCTTTATATAAATTGCGACATGCTCTAGGAATGTCAAGTATGTTGTGTTTTATTTGATATATAGAAATACTAGATATTATAAGGCACGGCTTGGAAATGGGTACTACAATTTTGAAGTTTCTATAATGAAAAACATATTTATCTATACCTTTCCATAGATAATGTTATTAATACCAATCAATGTTATCACTTTTAAATCAATAACATTGTTTTGAATTACAGGTCAGGTTATCAGGTTTTAAAAATCGTGACCCTACAGTCAATAAATTGTCTTTCTGTTAATAAGTCACAATATCAGGTATCAATTTGATTGATCTGATATTAATAATCTAGTCACTCATACGCACACCACACCTATCAAATCAGTCAATGAGTTAGATATTTTGTATTTGCTTTACCTTTATTCCTTTTTTTTTTCTTTTCTTACCTATTAATGAACAATGAACATACCTACCCTATTAAAGTAGGTATACAAGAAAATTATTAAAAAAAATATTGAATATAATAATAATTTTGCCATAATAAATTTTACTTTAACATTGTGGGTGTTTAATACTTTCATAAGGTATGTTCATAGCAATACAGGTGTATTGCTTTTCATCAAAGTGTGCATTGTCGGAAAATACTTCATTTTTTGCAGTTTAAACCTAACGGGAATAGCTAATTCGAAGTTAAAGGTAGCATTATTTAGCCTCCTTGAAAAATTGTCAATCTCTAGGTGTTTAGTTTAATCAACAATTCGATCTGCTTAGTACATAATTAACTTCATACAGTTGAGCTACCTTTAGTTTGCAACCGTCTACAGTTAGCTCAATTATTTCAATTGCATATATTTGTTAATATTTTTTCTATCCAATGATTGTTATTTTATTTGTTACTAAAATTTACTTAATATACAATGATATATGTACATAGATATATGTATGTATATGTACACCTAATACTCCAGCTTCTTTTATGCTATTACGGAGACGTCAGTGATCTCAGGGTACTAATTACACTAAATAATTATAATGGATTTAGTTGTGAACATTATTTATTACCTATGGTCCCTGCACTAGGCTAGGTCTGTTTCGCGGGAGACCGAGTGTACTAGTAGATTAAATAGGACTATACTATCATAGAGGCTAAACCAACGCCTAGTAACAAGCTAGACCTAACGTGTCAAGGTCATTTTTGCGTACAGCCGAAACGGTTTCTCTATAATTCCTGCTTACACCACAAACTAATATTATATTACTATAATATTATACCTGCCAGGCAAAGCACAGCCACTGAATGGGTTGACAGAAGCCTTAAATACCTACGAGAGTGAGAGCGTAGGTACCTAAATTAAAATCAACAATAAAAAAAAATAAGATCATTATATTATTATCATTACCGTCTTGTGGATCCCAGATCCAACTGGTATTGATATGTATCAGTTGTGCTACCTCTAGATCGATAGTCTGCTTTTAGCTCAATTTAAATAGGTATTCGAAGTAAAATTTCTAATTTGTCTAAGTTCCTACATCGTGAATTTCTTTATTTACAAATTAAATTATTAAGATCATTAATGTAATGAATGAAGAACTTTTTCAACCTTTTCCGTCCTGTATTCAAGGAGTTAAAAATCTATAGATAAGTTTATACAGAAATAATCAGACACACATTTAAAAGTTTGATGAGGCAATTTGAGGAACTTATACTAAGACAAAAAACTCGGAAGTTTTAGTGAGCTTTTAGGTCAAACGGTGTTTACCATAAACAATGCGTATACGGAGGCAAGGAGCAATCTAAATATTACTGTTTCTGTAAACTTATACAGTTTTACTGTGCCAGTGGCAGCTATTTATAATTTAGTTTTATTTGGATTGAAGTTCCGGCTAGTTCACGCGGTAACAAGTTCCGAGCGGACCTAAATGCCAGTGAAGCTGAAATAATCATAAGAAAACATTTATTCTTGCGAATGATTCGATTATTGTGGTCGGGAGCTTGGTTTGTAAGGGCAGGTGTTCACTTGTGCCTAGTGTGCAAACCATGTATTTTAGTAGGTATCACCTAGATAGATAGGTAATATTTGCTTACAGCAATACTTGGTAGCATTGCTGTGTTCTACGTACCTACACAGTAGGCAAAGGATCATTCGGAAAACTAATAACGATTCTCTGTATAACTTCTGTTACAGCATTGCTGTGTTATAAGTGAACTTATTATCGACTTTTCATTATCATAATTAAACTATATGTAGGTAACGAGATATTTCTTATTAAATCCACCACATCGACGACTGTTGTGTCGCAGCGGGCGAAGGTCCAAACAAATGTTTGTACGATCTGCAAATATTTGATCCGGGGTTCTGGATGTTTTGTATGTAAAACTATATCTTTGTAGTGTATATTAAGTAAGTACCTATATCAGTTACCTATTACATAAGCTCTACTTAGCTCGGGGCTAAATGATGTTGTGTGGGTTGTCCAGCGTATTAAGGTACCTCTCCGATTATCATCTTTAAGCAAGCTACTTTTGTCACCTCCATGTTGCATTTAAATCCTCTAGTGAGCGCTGGCCTTATCTGTGGTCAGGCTACCTTGAGAACTAGCATCCGCTCGCAACTTCGGTGGATGACCTCGCTAGCGCAGTGGGCGACCGCTCGGGGAGGTGTGGATTCTATTACCGCTGCGGGACGAATCTACATGATATTGCAGGTTTTGTTCCGGGTTCCAAGAAAATTATGCTAACCAGAATTAGCTCCGTAGGTTGTTATAACCATGACAATGAGTTATGGAAAATAAATGTAGAGCGATCAGCGTGTATGAAAGAGTAGGGAATAATTGTAAAATTATCAAAAGAAAGTTATATTTATACTCGTAAGTCGATCAAGCTTAAATCTATAAAACTACTCAACGGATTTTGATGCGGTTTTTTAATAGATAGAGTGAGGCAAGAGGAAGGTTTATTAGGTTAAAACCTATTCGGGCGGGTCGCTAGTAGTAAATGTTTTATTGTATGTACATAGAAAAGAATCTGACATCTTATCGACTGGTCTGTGAATCAATGCTCTCCTTTTAGAGTTAACTAGTTATAAATAGATCCAGGACATGTTTGTCGGTGACATTGCTGTAACTCACATCCGGAAGGTGCTCTCACCGGTCAGTGTTGTTTATTCTGTGTCTCCGGAAATCCTGCCCTTCAAGCAGCATTGCTCAAGTATTGGCCACTCAATTTAATTGCAGATAACATGATCAGATAAAATGGTAATAATAGGCTCCCAATAAAATAAAAGGATGTCTGACGGAAAACACGATTTTAAAAATGACAAAGGGTTTAAGGAGTGTAGATAGACAAGGAATACCTATTTTTTTGCTTATAGTTTGTACCTATATGCACTCATGGACTTATTTAGAGGGACGGTTCATCAATAGAAAAAAAAACTGAAATATCTATACACAGGGTTATAGGTATACCTCGAAAAGGCGACTTGGGTAGGTAAATCAAGACTAACAACTTTCGTTCTACGATTTTTCCTGATTCATTTTTTTTCCATCCGAAAAAAATATTTAAAATGAATTTCCATTTCTAATCTTCTTAGCTCTGTCTAGGCGTCACAGATTGAGACATGTCGATTTGGTACATGACCTATATATCTTATACATATATCTAGCAAAGAAAGAAAGGGGTTGCGGTGAGGCGAGCGGGAGTTGATAGAAATGCCCGCCAAAACTAACAAAATTAAAACTGGAGATGTATTACGTTTTGTCAAAAGTCATAGAACAAAAGATGTTAGTATTGCTTCACCAAAGTCGCCTTTAAGAGGTTAATCATTAGATACATTTAACCCTGCATATCCTAGAGTTTGATATGCAATTTTAATTCATTGTTATAAATGAAACAATGCAAATAAAAGTTTAAATATTTTATTTAAATTTACAAACTTAATAGTAATGCAGTAGGAATACGACACAATGGCAAGATCTTAGTTTAGTGAGAAGAGTAAAATTAAGTATTTACATTATATCTTAAAATAAATGCTAAGCATAAGAATAAATAGACAATAATTTAATATAACTTTTAAAACTATCATGGTTTTTAATACTAAAGCTTTTAGACTAAAACTTTAATAATTTAATATTTACGCATAAATCGTAACGCTTTTATAATAATTATGACTTATTGTAAATTATAACAAAATCTGTAAAACATGCTCTTTGTAAACTCTACTGCTCATTGATAGTACATTGAACATTATTTATCAAAAACCTACTACTTACATAATCAATATCTGGCTCAGCGCATCAGCATTGCCATACAACGTGGTAATACAGCCAGTGTCTTGGGGACGCTTCCGACTGGTATTGACATGGATCAATTGAGCTACCTTTAGACTGTTTGCAACCGTCTGCAGTTAGCTCAATGGTTTCAATTGTAAATACTAGTTGTAATTTTTCTATGCCTTTGCTTGTAATTTTCGTTGTTAATAAAGTCTTACATAATCTTGTTGTAATTCTATCGTCTTCATAACATAACGTATATGTTAAAACGTAATTACTTACATTACAAATATATAAATAATAATAATGCTGGATAATCCACAATGAATCTTTAGATATTAATAACTGTACATAGAAAAACCTAGAACCCCAGAACAAATATTTGAAGATCTTATAAACATTTGTTCCGAGGAGGGAATCGAACCGGCAACCTCCCGCGCCTCATCGGTTGTCAAATATAGTGACGGTAAAAATAAACAGTACTTATGTATAACATTGAATCCAACTAAAATAATTTACATCATAGCCCTTTTCTCCGCCAATATCATACAACTGCTTATAAATAAAAAACTAAATAAATTACAAACCTATTTCTAATCATTTTATCAACCTATATAAGTCCACCGCTGGACATAGGCCTCCCCCAATAAGCGCGCTCCCCCAACTGACTGTATCATTTAGGGGTAATGTCCATAATCCCCACGCTGGGCTTCATCATTAATTATTTCATTTATTCTAATCATTTATTAGTTGGAAAATCTAAGGTTGTGTACGTAGGTCTAGTTCTAGGCACGGGCGGTCTCCTAGACCTGGGATGCGTTTTACCCCCCTCCGCACTGCCCTTGGAACTTTCCCCCTCTTCTGGAAGGTATGGAGCCCTAGGACTCAACACTAGAGCTTTGTACGATGAGTGGGAGTCAGCAATACTCCTGCCATCTCCCTCATCCCTACGTGATAGCTCTGAGAAAGGTGAGACGGAACGTTTTTCAATTCCACTCGGGCCCGGAGTATCTTCTTTAGGTTTAAGTTCATAGGCATTTTCTTCCTGTCTTTTAGGTTCTGTTTCCTTCTTGTATTTTGTTTGTCGTTCTATTATCTCTGCGGTAGTCAGGTCTGAGCCTTGGACGTCTGTTTCTAGCGGTGGAGCGGAGAGCCAAGGTCTTGAGTTGCTTCCACACCATCGTTCTTCCGCTTCGCTGGTATCTCCTAAAAGACCGAGTTTCTCTAGATTCTGTAGAAGGAGATTTTCGCTGGAGCTCGCTGCTCTCATTTCTGTCTTCGAATCCTCGGCTAGTAGAAGCTCTGATAGCGGTGGAGCCAGACCTAAGCCGATGTTTCTTTCATGGTATACTTCAGATATGGTAGGGGTTAGTTCTCCACTCATATGTCTGACTTGTGCCATAGAATCGCGACTGCTTGTTCCCATTTTGGGTCTGGGAGCTCGTTTGGAAGTAGAAGGTTGGACGTCCGTCTTCTCCTCTTCTGTTCTTCTGGGCTGTGCTGCGGCTAGGTCGTAGAAGGCGTCTAAGTATCTGGTGTGTTCTGGTCTTCTGCGTAAGACTGTGTCGTGTCCTGAGCTCTCCCAGTCAGAATCGTCAGATGGTGGACGCCTAAAAACATAATGTTTGATATGAAAAAAAAAACAAAAGATCACAATTTTTTTTACAGAAAAGGGTCTAAGACTTGCTTCGCATAAACGAAGTCACAGTATAAAGAAGACTGGCGAAGTTGTTTGACTCTCAGCCCCACCCATTTTTTGCCGCGTTCATGAACGAAATCAATCAATATTAGTACACCTTAGTAAGACAAATAAAATGATATTATATGAACAATGAACGAAGTTAGGTTATAATAATATAGTTAATGAGTTATTGTCATTTCCAACATAATATTAAACAACAATTATAAACAACATAAAACTATTTTGTGACCATTATTTTGACTCCCCAAGACTTTTTCATTAAAGCATGACCTTATAGTTATCTAAAACAGGTACCTAATGAAATCAATTACTTTTGCTTTTCATGAAAAAGTTGTACCTACCTACTTTTTTTGACTGGGTACTTTGTACAGCTGTACCTACCTATTTATAACTAATTGACATTTTTATCTAAATCTTGTGCAAATTCGATGATGATTTCGAATTTGATGATATTGTGTATCTGAGACTGATTTTATCAAGATCCGTGCGAATGAGGCCTTAGACTATTCGAAAACGTTGCTCTGTCAACTGACTTGCCATTTGACACATAGTTTGATGTTTGAACGTTCCATTATTGGCACTTATTTTATTTCTCTTTGTTTTTGCATCATTGATATCGTTTCGTTTTGTAAATATTAAAACGTTTATATCTTAGGATTCCCAACTTTAAAAATTATGAGATTTTCAGAATAAAAGCCCCATAATCATAGGAATTAATGTTCCAATTTCTGACCATGTACGTTTCCTCAAATTATTGGGTCCATTTTCGCCAATCTTCTTTGGTCATATTTACAACCACCGCTTATCTTCCGATAGAGCCGTGTGATGACGTCACGGAAGACGATTTTACAAACAACGACCCAAAAAGTGGTGACATCATAATCAACATCATCATCAGCTTATATCAGTCCACAGCTGGACATAGTCCTCCCTAATGAGTGCCATAGCATATAAAAAAAACATAAAAGATGAAAACGGAGCGGCTAAAAGCTCCTCAAAAAGTAGTCGTTTGTTTTCTTCTGATAAGTGAGAAAAAAACTGCTTGGTTATTGGTTTCTATTTCTTCTTTATAACTTTCCCTAAGTTTCACCTAGCATGACAAGTCAAGGGTGAGAAAACTAAAAGAATAGAAGAAACACAAGAAATAAATATAATAGAGTTCGTAGTCCGGGTCAAATTTCACAATAATAAGAGTACCTATTCTATTTTATTCAGCTTTAGTCGACTGATGAAAAGAGTGTTATGTATGAGTTTTAAGCCAACGTTACTAAAGGATATAGGTGTATCTGGTGTATAGCGTGCGTATTTTGAATAAAACTGCTTAGTTATTGCTTTCTATCCGGGAAAGGGTAAAGGTATACCTGGTGTATAGCGTGCGTATTTTGGTCTGGTGAGCGAGAGCTAGCGACACATCTCTGGGAGGAGCCGCGGCGGGGACGGGCGGCGCAGCCGGCGGGGATGGAGTGAACGCCGCGTCGCTTTCACCCCTGTTTTAACAAAAAATAATACTTATTTCTCTCAAATAAAGAAACTAAGAATTGACATCAAATTTAAGACATCATTATGGGTAACAATAAGTTTTTAGTTTAAGGTGGTAAGGTGGGGGTGGTTTTAATAAATTATCAAATAAATAAATTCACTCACTCACTCACGCGTCGCACGGCGTTCTATACGGACGTCTGTGTCACTTATTCTAACTATTTTTGTAAATAACTAACGCAAGTGCAACTTATGTGAATCCTATTTTGACCCGTAACAGAGTGCAATTAGACATTAATATCGCGCGAACAGTGCCAGGATTAGCAACCTTTCGAATCAAGCCACAGCGTGCTGTACCAAGAGTGAGCAGGACGGACGGTTCTTGCTTTGCGGTGAGAGGTCCTACTACAAAAATAATTTCAAACGGCTATCGCAAACGAAATCAACCATGGAGAGAACACCACCTTCCAGCTACCACTCCGACCCCGACTTGTCTAGAACCAACCTTCGGAATGTACGTAAGCGGGGTGTACACGGCCTGGAGTCTGACTGTCATTGTGAATCTTCGATGAAGCAATTTCAACAAGAAATTATGCAAAATATGTCTAGTTTGATCAAATCATCTGTGGAGGGGGCTATTTCGGAGAAGTTGGATAAATTTTCATCTGACATTGAAAATGTTAAGACTGGGTTGATGAAAATTACAACCGACAATTCGACAATAATGACTTCTATAGCTGATATAAAAGAGCGGTTGATTGAGACTGAATCTTCAATGACCTATGCACATAACCGTCAAGACGGATTCGAGGCCAGGTTGTCCACTATTGAGCAACAGCACAAACTTATCGATAAGTATGAGACTGAGCTTGTAGAATTAAAAAACAAGTACAATCATTTATCCCTGGAGTCACGGAAGAAACAGCAATGGGACAGGCTGCTTAACTTGGAGCTCATTGGAATACCCGAGACCAATAGCGAGAACCTCGTGAACATTATTGTTCACTTATCAAAAACTGTCGACGTTAATTTAACATCAAACGACATCGAGTTCGCCAATAGAATTCAGCCCAAGCAACCGAAACCGGGCGTCCCGCGAACCATTATTGTGAAGTTAAAAAATAGACTGCATAAAGATAGCATTCTAGCGGGCGTCCGACGCTTTCGCGGTATCACCCGCAATGACATCGGAATGCAAGGCTCAGAGCGGATATTTGTTAACGAACATTTAACACTAGAAAATAAAGCCTTGTATAGACAGGCCAGGGAACTAGCAGCTGCGAAATCCTACAAGCACGTCTGGATAAAAAACTGTGTTATTTCTGTCCGCAAAGAGGACAATTCGCCGAAAATAACAATAACAAAGGAGGACGATCTACTCAAAATAAAGTGACTAGTTATAACTAATTATCACTTTAATATGTACACAGTCGTTTTGTTATTAATCTATAAATGCGCACTGTTTGATATTACTTCACCTTATCTAAATCGTATCTTTTTTATGAAGTTGCAACAAACTGTTAGGTGCGTCATTACGCTACCCGCACTAATTTTGAACGTATGTTATTGCTCGCTTGCCCCTTTATTACGAAGTAATTACTCGACACAGAATACTTTTTACCTACTTTTCTCAAAACTATTAACTTATATCGAATTAAATAATGGATATTTACACGAGAAAATCACTTACTATTTTTATATTTACACACAAGGTTCATTTCGGTTTTTTGGCATAATTATTAATATTTACACAAGGACTATACAAAACGGACATTATAATAACATGACAGTATTATTAATTTTTTTAGTTTTAGTTTTACCTAACTCTGGTACTCATAATCCTTTTGATACCTACCTGTTTTGTTCGGCAGCACTTGTTTACCTGAACGTAACACATTATCATGGTATATCTGAAAACGATCGCATAATATCTGTATTTATTAAACTTATCGTAACTACTATTTTACATTTAAAATGTCTGTAAAACGTTTAAATATCTTCTACCAGAACGTAAGAGGACTCCGAACTAAAACTTTAGAGTTTTATAGAGAACTACAAAATCATAATTTCGACCTTATCTTAATCACAGAAAGTTGGTTACACAGTGGGATACTGGATGGCGAAATAAGCGACTCGCGTTATGATGTATTTCGGCTAGATAGGGATTCGGCTCTCACTAACACTACAAGAGGGGGTGGTATTATGATTTTAGTACGTAGGGAACTTGGAGCTAGTATCTTAAGTAGTACTTTTGTCTCGCCTAATACGGAGATGTTTTGGGTTACATTACCGGCTTGTTCGTTTAATCGTCGTAGTAATAAAAATTTACATGTGGGCTTAGTGTACCTGCCACCAAATAACCTTCTCCCCCAGGTATTAAATAATGTTGTGCATAGCGTATCACATGTATATAATTTACATAGTAATGATAACTTTTTAGTTTGCGGAGACTTCAACCTACCTAATATTCAATGGGATCCTAGACTGGGCCCAATTCAAATTAAACGGGGTTCTGTGGACTTGCAAATGGCAAGTCAATTATTGCTGGATGAATTTAATTTATTGGGTCTGGAACAAAGCAATTACACAACAAATAAATTTGGAAACACATTAGATCTTATTTTCAGCAACTTTTCAGCCTCCACTGTTTTATCAGCACCTATTTCTTTAGTTAGAGAGGACGTAGCTCATCCCAGCTTATTAATTGAATCTACCAATATTTCACTTACCCCTCTAGATGAAGTCTTCACAATAAAACATAATTTTAAAAAATGTAACTATGAAAAGATAACTGAATACCTCAAGTCACGGGATTGGGACAACATTTTTATCTCTTGTAATAATGTCGATTGTGCGACTAAATGTTTTTATGATGAACTATCAATATGCATTGATTTGTTTGTTCCAAAACGTAACATGAAGAAAAGTAAACAATATCCACTTTGGTACAATAAGGCGCTTCTTAACATCATCCGAGACAAATTAAAAGCTCACTCTAAATGGAAAACCTATGGGAATCCCCTCGATTATCATGAATTTTCCATGTTGAGAGCTAGGGCTAAAAAAGTAGAAAATGAACTGTATAATAATTTTTTAACAAGAATACAAGAAGATATTAAAATCTGCCCGAAAAGAATGTGGAGTTATGTTAAACTAATGAGAGGTAAATCCAATTATCCTAAATCACTTACTCTCAACACAGAAACTTTCAATAATGGGATTGATATCTGCAACGGGTTTAACAAATTCTTCAAAAGTGTCTTTGTCAAACCTTCTGATAATTATAACATCGACGAATTAAATTTACCCCCTTCTAATGATACCAATGCGTTAAGCCGAGTGACCGTCTCCGAAGATAGATTGCTTAGTTTGTTGAGGAACACTGACGTCAACAAATCAGCTGGCACCGATGACATTCCGCCTATCTTCATTCACAATTGTGCCGAGGCTTTAGTAAAACCTATTAAAACTATTTTTGAAAAATCTTTGAATGAGGGAATATTCCCGTCTAAATGGAAAGAAGCAAACGTTATTCCCATACATAAAAAATCATCTAAATCGAAAATTGAAAACTATAGACCTATTTCTATATTAAACACATTCAGCAAAATTTTTGAAAAAATTGTTTATGATCAAATCTACGGCACAATTGTGAATGGAGTTAGTGAAACACAACACGGATTCCTTAAAAACAGATCCACTGTAACTAACCTAACCGAGTTCACACAATTTGTTCTAGAAAGTATGGAAGGAGGCGGGCAAGTGGATGTGATCTACACGGACTTCGAAAAAGCATTTGACCGTGTGGATCACACCCTCTTGCTCGCTAAACTTAACAACCTAGGTATACACGGAGATCTATTAAGATGGGTCGAATCATATCTCTCTAACCGCTCTCAAGCTGTTGTAGTGGGGGGATTTAAGTCTGACTTTGTTAACATATCATCGGGTATTCCCCAAGGATCCCATTTAGGTCCCTTGTTATATAATGCTTACATTTATGACATTTATAGCTGTTTCACAACTTGTAACTATCTTTTATACGCAGACGATAAAAAGATATTTTGTAAAATTCGCAACCTTCAGGACTGTACTAATCTTCAAAGTACACTTATAACCCTTTCGGATTACTATAAAAGAAATAAAATAACTGTTAATGTACCTAAATGCCAACAAATCTCGTTCACTCGTAAAAATAAACCTATTAGTTACACTTACACGTTAGACAACATTAATATTGAAAAAGTAAAAATTATAAGAGACCTTGGAGTGATGCTCGATGATAAACTTACGATGTCTGATCATATAGACTATATCACAAACAAAGCCTACAAAAACCTGGGCTTTGTTATTCGCACATGCAAACCTTTCACTGATCTAGCCTGTATAAAGTCTGTTTATTTTGCCTACGTTCGTAGTACTCTCGAATATGCCAGTAGCATCTGGTCACCTAATTATATCACATATACAAATAAAGTTGAAAATATTCAAAAGAAATTTATCAAGCATCTTAACTATAAGAAAAGAATTTATTGCAAGTACAGAGAGGGTTGCACTCTTTACAAACTTCTATCACTAGAAGACAGACGTACTTTATTAGACTGTATGTTATTATATAATATAACTAATAATCATCTTGACGCTCCCACACTAGTTGCTAAACTTAACTTTAACGTACCAATTAAACGCACTCGCCATACAAAATTATTTTCATTGCCCACCCATACTACTAATTATGCCAAAAATGCCGCCCTATACCGAATTTGTTCTAACTATAATAAACGTTTCTCCAGTGTGGATATCTTTTCCTCAAGCAAGCTAAAATTCAGAAAGGGTATCGTTGACATTTTGTTGTCAAACTCCTAACTTAAAAATAATTCAATATACTTAGTTAATTAATTTACTGTGTACACCTAAAGCCTATTTTTATTATTCAAAAATAGTGTAATAACTTAAATTCATTATGGATGTAAGTAAATTATGAACTCTGATTGTTTTAAAAAATCATATTGAAAGACAGTAATTAAGTTTTTTTTATAATTAACTACAATGTACTAGTTATACATAATAGTAATTATTATAGTTCAATGTTTAGTACCTACCTACAGTTATATCTTTGTTGCACTTAAACTTTAATATTTCCATGTAACTACTCTTAAGTCTATTTAGAAAGACCTGTAAGGGCTGTTTTTGTGTTTTGTTATAACTTTACAATGTACTATTGTAACTGTTGGTCTTTTAAATAAATAAATAAATAAATAAAAATAAATAAATTATATACATAGTTTTATTAATTATAGGAATGGATTTTGTTGAACATAAAATGGTTTAACAAAAACTACTCTCAAGGTTGA